>JARHVA010005528.1:840000-882500 GCA_037957365.1 Torreya grandis | reverse complement strand
AATATTTGAAGAAGGCAAAGTCTATAAAGTTATCCCATATAAGGGATGCTCATTTGGAAGTTATATAAAATTATAAATATAGTGAATAAAATTGGTGATTATTCCAAGGAGAATATATATGTGTCATATCCATAATTAGATAATTGGTAAAACTATGTTTATCCCTCATAAGAGTATGAGATTGTGGAGTAGAAGTAGCAATTGCATTGGTTTGTTGAACACAATTTTTAGTGATCTTATGTTTTTTATTGGTATAAATAGTATGAAAATATTTATTTGATATATATTATTTAAATATATAGAAGCTATCCAATGATCTCAAGCTAAGAATGACAATTTACAAGGAGCAGATGTATAGCCTTTTTTGACCTAGATGTTGCATATGCATGCATAACATATCAAAATGTGTATCATTCATTTTTGGTATGTTTTTAATTGGAATATTTGGTTTAAATTTATCTCTATTTTGTTTCTCATTTTATGGTTATGGATTTAGTTTATAGGTACTATGTCCTATATGTATGAATATGTTATGTGGTAAGTTATTGAATGGATCAAAACATAGTTTGTTGAACTATTCATCTAAATATTATTTACCATATCTATGAGTAATTAATTTATCATAATTTGAATAAAAACTTTTATTTTCCTCTTTTATGTCCATATTTTGAATACTATATTTTTAAAGTGTCTCTTTATTTTTTACCTCTTCTGTTAGAAATCATGTTTTAAATATTCGATGTGCCTATTGATTTTTTTATAGTGTTACCTTTTGTATTTGTGATTTATTCTTTGAATTTTTATCATTTTTAGGTTATTTATCTTTTTAATTAAGAAAATTTATATTTAGATTATTTTAATAAGTATTTCCACTATATCCCAAGCCTTGTATATGATTATTATAAAATTTAGAGATAGCAAAAGTGATGTCTTGTGCATGTTTTCCTAATCCTTGACCTTGATAACCAAAATGTTGAATACATTTTTGTCAAAAAATATACTATTTTTTAATGTAAGTATAATTATAGAGAGTTGGATTTGTATTATTTTCTTGGATTAATTATTTCATTTTCAACTTCTTTTAGTCTAAATTATCTTTGGGTATCCATATTTATTATTTGTGTACTTGTGCTTTTGGAAAGGTAATCATAATATGAGTGGGTTGTTTGATATATGTATCAATAATATTATCACCACAATAATTATGTTATTCAAGTTAAAAATTTAATTTATATTATTTACATGCATTCTATGGTATGCACAATAATACGTTGATCTTCATAAAGGATGTGGAGCTGGTAGTTTGATTAGTTTATTTCAAAGCATTTCTCTAAGAATATCATTATAATTCTTATTAGAATTTGGTATAATGTTTAATTTACTTATTTTATATTTATTATGTTGTATCTTGTCATTTGTTTATGAAACCTTGTTGGGTATAACATTTCTACAATAAAATCCAAATACATGGTTAACACTAGCATATTTTATATTTTGTAGGTATGTAATTTGATTCTAAGATAATGTGCTCTTGGAAATTAGATTATTTTAAAAGTATTATATTTATTTTCACAAAAGTATAATTTACTAATTTATGTCTTTATAAGCACAAACCCTAGGTACCTTGGATTTAGTATGCATAAATACGCCATCTACTTTACCCATTGAAGGAGTGATAGCATGGACTAAGTTATAGGTATGAAAGCTATCACCATTCTTAGGGTTAGGAGGAAGAGACTCAATATTATTACAAAAATATTGATAAAGATAATTTTCATTTTTGTCTTGATTAGGATCATTACCTTATTTGGCTATTTTAAAATTTCTAACAATGTAGTTAAGACAACAAGAAATGAATATAATGAGATATTGGAAAGAAAAGTGATCAAAAGATGTATTCATATTTAGGATAATTTTATGAAAATAGAATATGATTTTTAAATTTTGAATACTATTAAATCAATAATTAGAATTCATAAAAATAGTAAACTAGAAAACCCTAGGTCAACTAAGGTTTGAAGACCAAAGGTCGGGGTCACCCTAATGTGACAAATAAAGAGAGAAAAACATAAATTCATTGGTTGTTCATTTTTGGAATATGAATTATGTTTTTTACGAAACACCAAAAAAATACAAACCTAGAAAAATAGGGAGAAAATATAGTGTACAATTTATAGGTTTAAATTTACCAAAAATAGTAAAATGTAAAATTCATAAAATCCATTAAAAAAAGGTTTTCATTTATATAAATAAGAATTTGAAACAAATGAGTAATTTTAAAATGGATTCATTATGAAACAAAAATGATTCAATCAAGGAAAATAAATCATAAGTGTATGGGCACAAAACCTTAGAAACAAAGTAAGAGTGAAACCTCAAGGAAAAAAGGTAACTAAATTCTAATTTTTACACCAAGATGGAGGGGAACTCAGAAATAAAAATAGAAACCCTAGGGAGAAAACAAAAAAAACAAAAAAGAAGGTTGCAAACCTTTAAGGGAAATATAGGGTTTTCAAGGTTCAATCAATACATAGGTTCACTAGAATGTTTAATGCTAAATGAGAACAATAGATAAACACACTAAGCAAATACAACTATTTGAATGCAATATGAAAATATTCAAAACTCAATAATGTATGAAAAATAATGGAAATTACCTATTTAAGCATGTGCAATATATACAATAAAATGTTATAAAACCAAGTTATTAAAAGAGTGTATCATGTTATGAATCTTATTTTGGATTGTGATAGTTATTTCAAATTATCTTAGGATTGCCATAAATCTGTCTTCTATTAGATATATGTTTTGACTATTTTTACCACCCAGGAACTTCCATAAATTTTAGAAATTCATATCAATGTTAGTGCTTGAGTTTATATAAAGTGTCTAGACCAAATATAGACTCTTTTTTGAATCCATCAATTAGGTTTTTATGGGGTTTTTATCACCTTTCCTCTTATTTCTTTATATCATGTGCAAAAGTTGGTTTTCTTTGTCAAATGGTCAAATCCTATCTCTTCAACCTTAGATTGATTGTGGTAAGAATGGATTAGTGGGATCATATTGTAAATATGACCCTAAATACCCCTCTATAAATGGGTGATATCTACATATCCACTACACTAAAGAGTGCCTCATACTGAAGTAATTCTCCCCTAGGTTTTGGCTTATGTATACACAAGAGTGAAATGCATGATAAACAAAGACAAGAAATGATATAGATTGTAAATTCATAAATATTTATCATGGGATGGTCTTTGAATGACTTAGACCTATATAAATATTTCTCCTATAACTGATATGGAAATAGGGATAGTTTTTCACTAACTGGGGTAAAAATTTATTCAAAAATAGAGGAAACCAAAACCATTACACAGCCTTATCCTGCTCCACCAGAAGACTCAACTTCTGGGAGCACTGTAAAGGCAGCATATTATAATCCAGGATCTCCCACTGGGGTCCCTGTTCAGAAGCCCACTTGGCCAAACAGTCAGCAACCCCATTCCATTCATGGGGAATATGCTTGAAAGTGACAGAATCCAACAAAGAACTTAACTAAAGAACTTGTTGAACTACCTCGACCAATCGCCACTCAGCATTAGAAAAATTATGGTTAATGATCAAATCAATCACAACCTGGGAATCTGACTCATAGATAACATTTTGCCAGCCCAGATGATAGCCATGTTTCAACGCCTAAAGGATGGCCAATGCCTCCATATAATTATTGGAGTACCAACCTTTATAAACAGAGAAAATGAATTGAAGATTTCCAAAACTATCCCACCCAGCACCTCTAATTCCCACATCCCCTCAGTTCCCACATGAGGAGCCATCGGTATTAATCTTCAAGAAACTAGGAGGAGGAAGAGTCCATCGCCCAAGTCTATTGACAGGTTTGTGACATCACCTATCTCTAATCAGCGAACTCTTAAGAGAGGCAAAGGGAGTAGTGACCCATGGCTTGCCAGCAATGTTAAAGAGAATATTCTGCTCCTCCATTCCCAGCCCAACCGAACTGAGACCTTTGGTAGTGAGTGTCTCCTGCAGAGTCATGTGAAGAAGCTCCCAAATGGTGTCGACCTTCCTCTGCTCAGCTCGAAAAATGTACCTATTTCTTTCTTTCCACACATTCCATAGAATAAAGGCCAGTCCAGCAAACCAAGCCACCTATAGGGTTGACGCTTTGGAAGGGGGAGGATTAAGGCATTCCCAGAAGTCTAATAAGGAGGAGGCATGCCAGCAGGGTCTGCGCCAAGCTTACCACCATCTGTGCCAGATATGTTTGACAAAAGTACACTAAAAGAATAGGTGTACCCCTGTTTCCACCTCTTCATAGCAGAGCACACATTTGGAAGGCCCCTAAAAACCATGCTTGCATAGGTTGTCCCATGTGAGGCATCTGTTGTACGCAAGAGTCCATAAAAAGAAATTACATTTGGGCCAAGTAACAGAATTCCAAATTTTCTTCCCCCAGAGGAAATTCACATCACCATGAACTTGCTTAGACAAAGTCTGATAACCCACCGAGACAGAGTAGTTTCTAGTAGACCTGCCTCCCCAAGCAAGCAAATCCTGACCTTGAAGAGAGTTACAGTTCCTAGAAGCTAATAACTGAGAGAGCTCAGCCCTATTCTCTAAGGATCCGCCAGGAGGCCATTCTAAAGAATTTTTCCATCTGAAGCTTGTAGCCAGGCCCACTCTATACTCCTCCTTGTAGTGCGCCACATTGGTCCAGCCAGCCTCATGGAAAACCTCACATAAGCCCTATAGATGCAGGTGAGAGGATGAGAGCGGGGGCGCCCCATCCCATGAGTCGTCCCAGAAGAGAGCCTACTCCCCCGTCTTACAAATCCAGAAAAGGCTGTGTTTAATAAGCTGAACTCCCACTTTGAGGGTACTCCAAATCAT
Source organism: Torreya grandis (assembly GCA_037957365.1). Lineage (NCBI taxonomy): Eukaryota > Viridiplantae > Streptophyta > Pinopsida > Cupressales > Taxaceae > Torreya > Torreya grandis. The sequence continues at coordinate 877,586 of JARHVA010005528.1, read as the reverse complement.
GGATCCACCCCTCTCAAGAGGCATCTAGGCAATGACAAAGGGATCCACCCCTAGAAAATACTTAAGAGCCAGGATTCGAGCAAACATTTGAGATTGATTATAACACCATCTCTAGTATAATTTAGCAGCCAGCGCCTGGCTAGCCAGGATGGCTGACCTCAAACCAAGCCCCCCATATTTCTTAGGCTGGCAAACCATTTCCCACTTGACCAGGCTCCATTTGGTGCACCGAAGGTTGCCACTCCAGAGGAATTGGTAGGACAGGGTGTCAAATTCCTTGAGAAAATAGATCAGAGCAGCCAGCACCATGCAGCGGTACACAGGAAGAGCTTGAATCACTAATTTTAGTAGAGTAACTCTCCCAGTAGTGGAGATCCATCTGTGCATCCAGTGATTCACTTTTTGTCTCAGCTTATCTAGAACATTATGCCAGTAGAGGCGTGGCTACCTGCCTACCACAATAGGAATGCCCATATAAACAACCGGGAGAACCTGAATTTGAAATCTCAGAATGGCTGCTATTCTCCTTTGTATCGGGCCAGGAGTGTTGAAAAAATAGACAGAGGATTTATGGTCATTGATTTTCTGCCCTGTAGCATCCAGATACATGTCAAGGGTGTCCCTAAAATCTTCCACCTCACGAATGCGAGCTTTCCCAACCAGCATAGTATCATCAACAAACTAAAGATGGGATGTGACTAAGCCATTCCCCCACTGCCAACCCTACACAATGTTCTGAGAAACTTGGAATTTGATCAGCTGGCCCAATCCCTCTGCCAAAATGATAAATAGATAAGGTGACAGTGGGTCACCTTGCCTCAGGCCTCTTGCAGCCCCAAAAAGTTCAGTAGGCTGTCCATTGATAAGAAATGAGTAGGAGGGCGTGGTGACACAACTCAAGACCCATTAGATCCATGCAGGGCTAAAACCAAAGGCCTGCATGATTCTTCCTAGAAATATCCAGCTAGATCTATCATAAGCCTTAGCTAAGTCAAGCTTGATAAACATGGCCCTCTCTTGGGAAGTGCTCATAGAGTGGATAGCCTCCGAAGCAGTAACTACCTCATCCAAGATCTGCTTGCCAGGAACAAATCCACCTTGCTCCTCTGAGATAATCAATGAGAGACAGCTTTTAAGCCTCTCTACTAAGAGCTTCATAATAATTTTGTATATCACATTGCAGAGCGCAATAGGCCTGAATTGGTCCAACTAATCCGCCTGCTCTTTCTTTGGTATAAGGACAAGGAAGGTAGCATTCAAGGCCCTCAGCATTTCTCTATTGGTAAAGGATTCCTGTATAACATCAAAGAGATCATGCTTGATGACATCCCAGAAGTCCTGATAGAACTCCACTGGGAAACCATCTGGCCTAGGGGCTTTGCCACATTTCATACTAAAGACCACCCCCTCCACTTCAGTCCACTCTATAGGCCTCATCAAGTACTCATTTAGCTCTGGAGTCACCATAGAAGGGATGCAGGATAGGATAGTATTTTTTGCTATCTCATAGGGGTGCCACCCTTCACAGAATAGACTAGAAAAGTGGGTAACCGCTGCTTGAGAAATGTCCTACGAAGAGCTCAACCGAGAACCATCCGGGCACACCAAGTGAGTTAAATATCTTCTATTACACCTTGCCTAGACAGACTTGTGGAAGAAGGTAGTGTTCCTATCACCTTCTTGGAGCCAGTCAAGCCTCACCTTCTGCTTCTAGAAGATCTCTTCTCTTAGTTCCCACTCATCAAGGTCTTTCATCACTTGGGATTCAGCCTCATGAAGTTCCTCAGACAGGCCGCTGTCTCTAATCTACCTAGTAATCACATTCAGCAAGTCCTGGGCCTTCTTCCTCATAGTATGAAGATTCCTAAAGCTATGGAGATTCTAATACTTAAGCCTCCCTTTGACGTACTAGAGTTTTTTGGCAAAAGAGAACATGGTTGTACCAAAGTTGGGTCCGCCCTGGTGCCACCATTGGCCCATGAGCTCATGCAGGGAAGGCTCTCTAAGCCACATTAATTGAAACTCGAAGGGAGGCTTCCTTGGGCTTGATATCTGGTTAGTGGACATCTTAATCGGCCAATGATCTGATCCACCCCAGTTAAGAATCTTCGAAGTGATGGACGTGGAACCATAGTGCCAATAGCAGGAAACCAAAAATCTATCAAGGCATTCTGAAATACCATCCTCGCCACTCCTCCTGTTACTCCAGGTGAATGTGCCATTGAGAGGTTTAACATCTGAGAGGCGTAGAAGGTCAATATTTTGCTGAAAGATTTTTGATGAAGGCCCAAGCTGAGCCAGACCACCTCTCTTCTCCTCTAAGTTAAGGACATCATTAAATTCTCCTGTTAAGATCCATGGCAAGTAGGGGTGGCATCTTTTGACAAATCAAACATGATCCCATAATTTTTGCTGTCCAGGAAGGTCCACAAGGGCATAAACATTAGTAACTAGAATGGTTTCCTTCGAGACAGCTATCATTGTGAGAGCAGAATTGTTAGCCAACTAGCCAAGAGGGGTTATGCAATCTGGGTTCCAACACACTACCACCCCACCAAAAGATCTAGCTGCCCCCATGCATTGACTGTGATTGAAGAAGTAGCGATTTTGCATAGAAGAGAGCCACAAATCAACTATAAATTTCATCTCCTAAATACACAGGATGTCCAGAGAATTAGCATGTACCAGTTTAACTATAACTCTTTGTTGGGGAGAGCTACTCAGACCCCTCACATTCTAGGAGAGAACAATCATTGGGTAACGTGTGTGAAATGTTCATCCAAGGGCTTAACATGCCCTGCCTCTACTAGAAGATCCCCTACAATTTTCAGTTTCTCCTGATCCTTCCTACGCCTAGCTCATGAGGGATTGGGGCCAGTAGGCTTCTTAAATGGTCTTGGCATAATGCCTAGGCTAGAGGAGGAACCTTTTTTAGTTTTGGATGCCTCCACCTCCTTTGCTAGGTTGGCCCAGCAAACTTCTGAATCCCCTTTGGTCAGCAAATTAGAGCTAGGCGCATCCTGCATAACCCGGTCAGTCACCTGTGTCGGTCGATTAACTAAGGCTGTAATTTCCTCCCCAAGGGAAAATGGTTCCATTGTCCCTTCTTCCTCCATCTATAATAGTTCCAGAATACCATCCTCTATATTCATGTTATCCAGTACTTCAAATCTTTTAAAATCAACCTCATTCTGTCTATCATAATTTTCCCTTTTCTGACCCCGAGACTTCCCTCGGTGCCTGACTGTGGTAAATCCATCCTTATCAGGACCCTTGGAGCCATTTATGGCCTATTCAGCACCTTCTATTTGGAGTGGGTTCTTTCCTTTATTCAATCTGCCTGATTGTACATGGGCTACCCCCAAATGTTTCAGCTGTCTAGATCCTCTATCCCAATTGGGCCCCCAAGACCCAGCCACTTCTCCTTGAATATCATTCTCTTTGACTACCTGTGGGCATTGTTTGTGCAAATGGCCATACACATGGAAAATGCGGCAGCGAAATAGAATGGCTTCGTAGTTGATTTGCTAGATCCAAGATGAGCTTCCCAGACAAATCTCAAGAGAATCTGGAAGGGGATTATTCAGATTGATCTCAACACAAATATGGGCATAGGAAATTACCTTTTTATCCAGAGTTTGGTGCACAATTGCCATCGATGTTCCAAGCAGGGTCGTTATCTGACGAAGGATATCCTCCTACCAAAACTCCAGGGGCAGTCTCGGCAAATGAACCCAAACAGGGACACAGGCTAGGAGATCTTCTGCCGAGTTGAAACCAGCATGCCAAGGTTTAAGGAAGAGGCCATTTCTATCATAGAAGTAAGGCCCACCTTTGAAAATCCTATTTCGGTCTGCTACAGAGGAAAAATTTACCATGAAGTAACTGTTTCCTGCCAGCAGAATGTCAAAATCTCTAGCAATTTGCCAAGTCATCCTAATCTAGGCTTCCAATGCTGCTAATGAAATATGAATTCCCAAGAATTTGCAAATAAGGGCATGAGCCGACAAGTATTCAACCTCCTCTTGCATAGCATCATGAGAAATTACCAGAACCGGTCTCTCTAGAGTTTTGGGTAGGCATCCATTAATTTTTTGCACCTTGGAGTTCTCAGCAATAAAATTCCTTTCCGCCTGCTGCTCATATCCCCTAGGCAGAGGTCGCTCCATCCTGCTAGCATCATGCTGGCCTCCCAGCTGCAGACCGTCGCTCCCCACCATCAGGCCCAAACAATATCTCAAATTTCGGAAATAGGGATAGTTAGACCTTATTTTATTAATTGAATTATTGATTGAGTGATTCTTGGTATATTCCATTATGAGTTATGTATGATTTCTAGGTGGGTAATGGATGAGGGTTTATATTATATATATACCAATAAATTTTAGAAATATATTGAAATAAATCACTTAGGCCAACCTTTTTAGACACATTTATTTTTCAAATTGGATGACTTTTGGGCATTAGACACTTTATAGGAAAACTGATAGTTGCATAGATGCATGTGTCCATATGGATTGTAAGTGTTTGGGGAGATATAAAATATGTATAAGTATAAAATTGGTATTGAAATATAAACATCATGTTTAGATAGTTTTTTATAACATAGAAGGCCTAATTCATCATAATAATAAGGGTTGGACTAATAGATAAACAATTAGGCATAAAGATATAGTGAATGTGAGATTTTTAAACATAAGGACTAGAATTAAAAGGTAAAACTATGATAGGTATTTTAAAAGTGTACAAGACTGAGGTACTAAATACTTCAGTTTTTAGTATCTATGTTTAACTCTGATAAGTTGTAGTAGTTACACTTTTTCATGTGTTTTATTTCTTTTATTCTTAAGTATTGCATGAGTTGCCTTCTTGGGTTTAATTACAAACAAAATGAACATCAATATTAAAAATTGGCTCATATTTACCAAGGCTAAATAAAATAATTTCAAATAAACTCATAGAGACCACCTCATCCATTACATGTTTCACCACCATACTTTTATTCACTATTTGGGTGCCTTTTAATAGCTTTCTATGACCTTTTTAGGCATGTTAGATTTATCAGGAGCTTTTGAAACTTTCATTGGGTTTCTAATTGATACAAAGTATTAATTATTTTTAATTCAGTTTATGTTTTTAAAAAACTAGATAAAACCCTTCTAGGTATTTAATTTTATCAATTATCATATGAATGAAAGCATAAGAGTGATCATAAATGGTCTTTCCAAATTATGCAAACATCAATACAATGTCTTTCTTCTTTACAAAGCCAAAAATTGTTATTTCCAACATTTTCTCCTTTAATGTTGTAACATATTTCCTATTCCTTACATATACTCTTTCCATGGTAAAACATTATTATTTTGATCATGAATATCAAGCCTTTCTAATAAATCTAGCAATATTTTCCATTGAAAATAGAATTAAAAACTTTATATTTTGGATTTTTTGTTGTTTATTCTCCCATCCCACATATAGTGCAACATATTTTGTATTTTAAGTTTGTCACACTTATCAAGCACACCAATAGCCCATGAAACCAATATAACTTCCATCTAAAAGTGATAATTTTCTACACTAGCTCTTCAAAACCTTGTCAACTTTATGGGATTGGTCGGGCACCATGATAACTCTTTGTATTACTTTGGATTTGTGATAAACATGAAGGAATTAATTAAATTTATTTTATAATACTTTAGTTTGATAGAATTGACTTTCAATTACTCAAATTTTGGTGCAGGTTGAGAGGATATTTGACTATGTTTTACATATGCTAATTGATTGCAACAAACCCATTTTTTTCATATATTATAGTGATATAATTCCATGAGGACTTATTTCATCAATGTGGTACATGAAATATTTTTAAAAAATTCTGGATCTATTTTCATTGATGTCATAATGCATATCAAGTAGATTTTCCAACTCCTTGAAACTTTAGATTATTAAATTTTCAAACATATATTTACATTTTATGAACATGTATATCTTAATTTGTCCAAAATAATGAATTAAATGTTTTAATTGTTCATCACTATTAGTAGATATGATGACCATGTCAACCTTTTTTACCAATTATCAATCTTGTGTTAGAATTGGTGTTGGAAAAGATACATGATATTTATACAATTGGATACATATTTTAACTCTACCTAAAAAATGATAGTTGTATTTTATTAAAATATTTAATTTTTCCCCTCATATACCACTTTTAGTGTTTTTCCTAGCTGTAAAAATATCCTAATTTTTTTTAACTCAATAACTTCATCTAATGTATGGTAGTTTAAAATTTGAATTTTTGGACCCATTTGGAATGAGATGGAAAGTATGGGGTAGGTGGAAACTAGTTATAAATTAGAATAATATAAGAAAATAAAATGTAAAATATTAGAAGACATGCATTAATATCCTATAAAATATACAAAAGAAGAAAAATAGAAATAATATAGTGTAGATAAGTAGCAAAAGTAGGTAAAATAGGAGTAAAACAACAAAAAGAATGTTTGTGTGATAGTAGTTAGAGAAAACAATATATATCATAATAGGAGAAAAATAGAGTTTATATAATAGTATACTGAGTGAGTTAGAAGTAGATTGACAAGTTTAATATAATAGGTTTTTTAAAGTTTGAATATAGAAATAAATATTCGTAAATGGTCATTGTAATTAGTTTGTGTAACATAATTTTGAATGAATATATTAGTATATTTGCTTTTGTGTTTGAACAACTTTTAATTATTTTTTATTTATTGAAAACATGGTTATTTTTTGTGTTTTCTATCTATTCCTTAACTCCATAATTTTTCAATAACCAACTAGTTAAGTGGTTGAGTTTTAGATTTATCCCACCTATTTTATTTCTATCTATTTATCCTATTTTTGCCAACAAATAGTATCAAAGCCTTAGGTTTTTAGGGTCTGTTGGATATCGCAAATAGTATCAATAGATAATGGAAACAATCTCCAATGTTTGAAGGAAATAAATATTATGTATGGTACATCAAGATGAAGATAATTTTTTTCTCACAAGAGTTAAGAAAGATTGTAGAAGGTGGTCATAAATGAGCTATAGACTTGGAAACATTTAATACCCTCAATAAAGTACAATGTGTTAATTTGAATTAGAATATAAATAAGCATGCCAATGATCTAAGATACCTTTAAATGACACTAAATGATTTGGTCTTTCCAAAGATAGGAGCAATTGTTCACTCCAAGCAAGCTTGGGATATTTTTCAAAATGCCTATTAAGGTAGTGATAAGATGAATCTAGTAAATTTATAGATTTAGAAAATGGAGTTTGAGACCCTACATATGAGATATAATGAGTCAATGAAATACTTATTCACAAGGACAATGATCATAGTAAATCAAAAAAAGATAAATGGAGATGTTTTTGAGGTTCATAAAATCATTGAGAAGGTGTTGAGGAGGCTTAAAATCATATTTGACCTTATAGTGGTTGTAATTGAGGAGTCAAAATATTTGATACAAATGAAAATTAATGAGTTTATGGGTTTCTTGTAAACCCATGAATAAAGGTTGAATAGGTCAGCCACTTTGTTCCATGAACAACCCTTAAATACAAATTTTAATGTGAGAGGAAAGTAAGAGGAGAAAAAAAAAGAGGTAGAGGAATAAATTAAATTATACAAGAATGTGGAAGACACAAAATCATAGAGAATCATAGTGAATAGGAAGAGGAATGAGAAATAACACTTCAATAGGTGGTTCCACACAAAGGTATGATAAGTCTAATGTATGATGTTATTTTAAAAATAAGTATGGATAATACACTAGAAAATATAGAAATAAATAGTATCTTTTGAGTAGGAAAAACACAAAATTATCCAAGCCAAAAGAGGTTAAACCTAATAGATGTAAGAAAGGGTAAAAATTATATATAACATGAAATATAACTGAGCAAAGTTGTATATAAATATGGTATATTGGTAGTGTTATAACAATCACATGAGTGGGAACAAAGATACATTAAATAGAATTTATAAATCAATAAAATTATAATTGAATATGGAAATAATGGGAAGTTACCTATCATGGTCAAAGGAAACATTTATGTCCACACCAAACAAGGTGATAAAAGACAAATCCATGATGTTTATTATGTGCCTGGGTTGAAGGAAAACTTAATAAACATTGGGAAACTTATCTAAAATGGGTATAAGGTGATATTTACATATGGATAATGAATAATTTGTGATATAAGTGGAATAATTAGGTAGATTTTATTAGTCAATATGATAACTAATAAGATGTTTCCTTTGAGGATGCAAAGTGAGCTCAAGACTATTGATGCACCTAAATGCATCAACGGGTTCATATAGTGTTTAAAAAACACTTATCATTTATGGATTAAAAGATTCCATTGCATGAGTTAATGGTTGTGATAATCCTATTATCCTTGGTAAAATAAAGGCAAAACAAGTTGACTATTTCACATTTTTATATTAGTTAGTGGTTGGGAGCCACCATGGATTAATATTTAATCTTTTATTTTTAAGAAGATATATGATATTTAAATTGAATTATGATAAAAACTAAGTTTGAAGATAAACCAATATGAATATCCAAAATGAAGCTAACCTAAGGTGAATTGATAAAAAAGGAGTAAAAAGAAGGGCAGGGAAAAAAAGAGAGGTGTTATTGATCTTTGTTTCAAACATAATGACAAATTTCCAGCTTCATCTAAACATGCATTTAACTAATGTACAATATGAAGTATCATAATCTCAAATCCTACCACACATTAGGTAGACATCTAAGGAAATTTTGAAAATATGCAAATACAAATAAGGTATGCTTTAATAATTTTACACCTATAAGCAAATAACATTAGCCCAGATGTAAGAAGATTAAATAAATCAAAGTAAACCTAAGAAATTTTGACTAATCAAGCATTATCCCAAATTAGCAACTCTACATTTAAATATGAACATCCAAAATTCATAAGAACAAATGTGATAGAAACCATGATATCAATTCACACAAGAAAATGTGGACAAACTTTGTATAATTCCTTGCTTGTAATAATTTGATCAAAAGATTAAAATAGTTTTTGGCTCTAAAACTCCCCCTTTTATTTTATAATTGTAAATGCCTCTTTGTATAAACCATTCATGGGTTATGTTGGTAAGTAATGTCAAATTACATTTGTACAAATGTCTAAGATAGTTGTCTTTTCTGTTACATTCTAGAAAAAATGATATTTTATAATATACCAACCTATAGGCAATGTTATTTACAAGATGTACATACATTTACAAAAATAATATTCCATTTCAAAAAATATACAATGCTAGTTACAAAGAATATTCCAAATCTAACTAGCTTTGGGACCTTGGTACTACTACAACCTTCTATCTTCCTTGTAACATCTTCATCAATGATGTTTCTTGTTGATTAGCTAGAGGTTAACAATGGGTATCATAAACAAATATCTTCTTGATCTCATAGGTTATTAAGGTCCTTTTTATCTCTTTTTAATGCCATCTTGGTGCTCTTATCATCTCATATTTTCTCTTCAAATGACAACAATAGGTCCATGATCTTCTTATTACAATCCCCTATCTTTCCTTGGCCTTGATTCCTTACTTTTTACATGAAGAAGTTATATATTTGAAATCCTCATCAGTGACAAGTCCCAAAGGACTAAGTGAAGTAGGCCCTTTGATTAAGCTATCCAACATGTGTAGCATTTTATCTTCCTACCATTTACAGTCCTTGGAAATGTCCTCCATCTTCTTGGACCAATTGCTCAGGGCTTTGATTTTGTCAACTAATATATCCATATATATATTTAAATGGGATAGGTTGACTATTTTGAATTTAAGGACTTGATTCTTGGTCAAGGCTTTGATCAAGTCTTTCACTTGATAGCTTAAAGCCTACCATTGGCCAACTTGTCTTGTAGCCATGGAATTTTGCATAATTATTTCCTCTTTTTTAGTTTTGACTAACTTTAAGGAGTTGAACAAGTCAATCATGGTATCCTCATACATCTTAAATCTATCTTCTTGGATTGACAAGATGGTAGTCTCTTCTAAAATTTTTTTATTACAAGATGCCCTTAATCATTGTAATAGATCCTCCTCATAGACATGTTCTCCTCTTGTGATGGGATATTAGTTCTCAATAGTAAAAAGTGATCTTGACCAATTATTTTCCCATATATTTAGAGTTGTGGCATCAAATTATGTGTCTTTAAAAACCCTCTCTTCTATTTTTGAAGTCAGATAGAGATCCACATCTTCCCTTGAAACACTTTTTTATGTTTCCATGGTTGTGGGATTCTCTAGATTTCTTGCTAGTGGTTTGTAGTTTAATTATGGATTGAATTTTTCTTGCACAAGTGATAATTTAACCTCCTTGGTTTAATTATAATGAGCACAGGGTCAAATCAAGTTTTATGTATTTACTTGGGATATCTTGAAGGTTCTAACAGTGCTTTCATAGTAGCATTTATTTGAACTTATAAAATCTTCATGACTTAGATCCTAATTGGATTGTGTACTTATACCCTTGCATTTCCTAGGTCTAAAAAACCTTCAAATTGACATATTATACTTACATGTCTTTGATCTGGCATCCTTATGGAATTTTCATGGAATTTTTCCTGTTAATATTTAAATAGTGATTGTTTCCTTTGGAAAATTCTACCTTGATCTTGCACTGTTATATCATCCTTGCATAGATCAACATAGATAATTTATCAAAATGTGTCCACTCATCCATGTACCATTGATATTTGAAAGATTCTCAAGCTTTAATTTATGTCTTATGTCTATGGCACATGTCATATCCACATTTATTCTCAAGGATTTTGACTTTTCAATGTTTACTATGCACTGTATGATCATCTTCACTCTAATAAATGCAATCAATTGGATCTTGATCTAAGAGGTGGAACACCATTGGATGTTTCATTTTATTTCACTAAAATTGTGACACTTGTCACCCTCTTACTTTCCCTATGGCTCCATTTAATTCTTGACTCAATACACACCATTAAATAAATCCAGCTTGAGAAAATGCATACCATTAATCTTTGGAAGATGTTTTATATTTAGCTTAAGTCCAAGGATTTGAATTTTCAACTTTAATATTTCACCGTTGGATCTTGATCATGGACTATTGATCCTATAGATGAAAATGATATTTAGGTTAGGCTTAGGAAAATAAATAAATTAGCATAAAATTTTTGGACTATAGTTTAATTTTATTTTAATAAACATGGGTAAGACCTTAGCATAAAATCTTTAAGCTAGGTTTTGAGACATAATAAAGGGGACATTGTGAATAATAAAAGAGATAAAATATAGTTTTTACCTTAAGTTTTGTTGTATTAATAAATAAAACAAAATTTAGGGTAAGGATTTTAGGCTAAGTCTTTAGTAAAAGGGACCCTTCATTTAGTTAGACCATGCTAGTGATAAAATTAACCAAGGGGTTATGGGACATGAAGGGACCAAGTATAAATTTTAAAACTAAGGCTTGTTCATGTTGATAATCATGATTAAGTCTTAGTGTAAAAATTAAACAAGGTTTATGACTTAATAATTCCCATGTAAATTGCTCCTACACAAATTTAAATTTCATTCAAAAGGATTTGAGTGACGGTAATCTGAATAAGGGTTTCAATATGCTTAATCATGAATTTAATTTGATCTTTGATAGACTAAATGCTATTAAAAATCCAAATTGATATAAAAATCATGAAACATAGGCATTGCCCATTTTAAATGGACTACATTGTAGTTATAACCTAAAACATGAAGATATAATGTTAACAAATTTAGGCAAGATTAAATCATAATTATGAACAAATATGCCAACCAAATTATGTATGAATGATCTTGAAATAAATATTATGTGCAATCATGCTAGTGGTACTGTAATCATGTGATTTTCAATTTTAAGGTACAAATTTTCACAATTTCAAATAAGAGTCCCTATTTTTTAGAAATGGGTGTATGTTGACCTTGAAAAATGGTAATTTCTAGGGGAAACATAACAATATGTTAGAATTTAGAGACTCTACTTTGGACTAATAACTAGGTTACTTATTCCACTCGATCATGCACCATTATTAAGATCTGTTCATGGTTAGAACAAATCTTACACATGTATAATTAGGGTCAAACATTAAGACATAGCCATGTTGTGTGTATGCTTTAATTCCACTTACTAATTACCATAGGATTTAGAGAAAATCTCTTAGATTCATTACTTTAACCATCAACATTGACTTAAAACATATTTATATGTTCATTAAGAATCATGCTTTATCTTAGGGAAGGCTTGGGCATTGCTCTACTACTAGTCAGGCATATATATCCCTAATAGATATACCTTTATCTCTACTCAAGGCCTTGTTCCACTACCAACCAAGAATCCATAGCCTTGAGAAAGATTTATATAATCATTTCTACCTATAAATCATTTTAATTTTTATAATAAGATCTTATTTTTTGTAATTTTAGATATTTTGACTTTCTAGCAAAATTTGGGAACCAAATTAGTTAGGTTTTAGGATTTGATCACATGTTTTATCTTTAGAAAATTATCTTTGGTTGTAAGCTTTATCCTAGATAATTAATGTTTTTAAGTGCAAGCATGATTATATCTTAATAATCTAATATTTTACCCTATATGTACAAACCTTCGTATAACCAAACTTAGATTAGAAAAAGTTTTAGAATCTTGATAAACAATTAACCTATTTATTAGTATATAATAGTTTCTATAAACTATAACATTAAGATCATATTTCAATAATCCATGATCAACCAATGCTGAGAAAACATACCTACATTCTTGAACTATGAGGCTTATTTGAGCAATCAAATGAATCTTGAGTTAAGGGTTGTTTACAATAGAATTATTTAAATCAAGGAATAAATTAAGGAAAGAAAACACACCAAGAATATTCATATCAATAGAAATCAAAGGAAACATGTAAATAAATATATAAAAACACTATGTACAAGCAAGATATAAGAAGGAAAGTACAAGAAGGAAACTAATATAGCCTACCTAAACTAACCCTAACTAGTCTTACAGTTCATTCTATAAACACTCCAAGTGGTAAAATAGATAAATAGTGCTTGAGGTATTGCCCATTAGTTAGTAATGTAAACTATTCTTCTTACAAGTATTTTAGTTTGAAGGTGTTATCCCCTAGGGTTTTAGCAATCTGATATGGGATAATATATAAGGGTATGAAATTATCATGCTTTCCTTTCAGTTTTGAGCCCTTATCCCAAAGAAGAACTAGGTTTCCTTGTATAAACACCTTTATATTTGAATGTTTGTTAAACCACCTCTTGACTATGGTTTGGTGTCTACTAAAGTTGAAAAAATATTCCTCTCTTACATCTTCCATTTGTATGATATCAAGGAGCCTTGAACTTTAAAATTATTGATCCTCCTCCATGTAATCTTACATGAACCTATATGTTACCATCTTGAGTGTGATGGGAAATATAGGTTCTTAACCATATACTAGTAAGAATAGTGATTCCTTAAGATTTTTCTTAACTCTTATTTTATCTACCCAAAGGGCATATTTTATTAGCTTGTGTTATGTCCTTAGTTTATCATCTACAAACTTATTTATGACTTTCATCAAGTTTTTATTTGTTGATTAAGACACCTCATTGCCTTGAGGGTAATGGTTTGATGAGAACCTGAAAATAATATTATTGTAATATGCCCATTCCATCATCTCAATGGATATAAAGGTAGATCTATTATCATAATATAGATATACTAACATTCCAAACCTTGTGCATATATTTTCTTCTAAATATTTGATCACCTCTTTAGTCTTGCACTACTTGGTTACCACTACTTTAGTCCATCTAATATAGTAGTCAATAGTAGTCAAAACATACTTGTGATCATTAAAGGAATTATGTTTAATTACCCCCATAAAATATAGTCCCCATTGAGTAAAACATTTATCAATCATGACTGGATTTAATGGTACAACAACTTTGGGTTCTTTAGTGTTCAAGATTTGACATGAGTGGCATTCTCTCATATGTTTGGTAGCATCTTTTAATATAGTAGACTAGTAGTAAAAATCCCTAAGGATCTTATGGGTTTTAGTCCTTCTAGGTGGATGTCCACTTCTAATTTTTTCATGGAAAGTGCTTAGGATCTTAGTTACCTCTTCCTTAGAAACACACCTTAGGTATATTCCTTCAAATTTATTACTATATAGCACTCCATCCTTGATCAGAAAATGAGTTGTTTTGAACCTTAAAGCTCTCTTTTTCTCTCTACTCAACCTTGTAGGACAGTATACATGGATTATAAAATGAATAATATGATCATACCAATCATTGGACTGGAAATTTTATTATTCTAACTACATGATACTCAATTTGGGATTAGTATTAGCAATTAACTGAATTAAACCTTGTCATCTTTCCAACTTTGTAGTTTTCATATTTAGATCATATTCTTGGAGAAAATACATCCACTTACCTCTCATTTCTCAAATTTTACATTGACTAATCATGATCATAGTGTTAGGGTCTGGTATTATTGTATATACCTTATTTCTAAGGATATAATGCTTAAATTTATCCACTATCTTAACCAGAGCACATGCTTATTTTTTAATAAAAGAATAATTAAATTCAAAAAAATTTAAAATTAGTACTCATGAAATTAATAAGATGATCACATCCATCTATGTCTGAGTTAGGATAACTGTAATTATATCGTCAGAAGAAAATGAGTAAAGATAGAAGTCTTTAGTAAAGTCTAGACTTATCATCGCATGGACTTGTCCAATTACTTATTTGATTTATTTGAAGGCCTTCTTGGTCTCTTCATTCCAAGTAATCTTAGCATCTTTCTCAAACATTTCATTCAAAGGTCTCAGTATTCTGCAAACCAAAAATAAACTTCCTCACAAAGTTAATTTTACAAAAGAAAGACTTTAGTTCCTTCTTATTACTAGGGGTTCTATCTTTGATATTTAATTTAGTCTATTTAGGTATATAGAGATCCCATCCTTATTTATAACATGTCCCAAAAAATTTCCCTTAATTACATAGAAAATTCTCTTCTTTGGGTTGAAATAAATTTCATACCTTCTACACATTTCAAATACTTGTTGCAAGTACATGATGTGATCTTCTCTATTATTTCAAAAGATAGTTAGGTCATCCATGTAAATAATAATGTACTTACCTATGAGGCCTTAGAATGCATGATCCATTTCTATTTGAAAGTTTGCACCTACATTTATCAACCCAAAGGGCATTATTTTGTAGGCAAAATTACCCCACTTAGTAGTAAATGTGGTCTTCATTATATCTTCTTTGTTCACTAGTACCTGATTATACCTTGAAAATCAATCAAAAAAAGACATCATATCAGAACCAAAAATAATTTGGATTACCTGGTCAAGAGAAGGTAGGGGTAATTATCCTTTTTATAATTTTTATTTAGATTTATAAAATCAATGCATAATCTAATTTCACCATTTTTATTCCTATCCAGTACTAGGTTAGCTAACCAAGTGGAGTGTCTAATGGGAAACACTATCTTATCATGTAGTAACTTATTAACCTCTTTGTATATCATTGGTTCTAAGATAGGGTTGACTAGCCTTTATTTTTTTCCTAAATGGTTTACAATATTTTTTTAGAGGTATGGTGTGGGTTATGACCTTATGATCAAAGATATTTAAGTCATCATAGGACCATGTTATTATATCCTTATACTTGGTAAACAAATCCTTGGCTCTCTTGGTTTTAATGCTTGTGTAGGCTATACCAATGTTCACCAGCTGAGGTTGACCTTGGGAACCTAGGTCCATTACTTTATAGTCCTTCCCATCTACCTTAAGGATCTTGGTAGTCTTAGCTAGTTTGTCAAAATCAAACAATATCTCTAAGGCTATCATCCCTTTAGGGATCTTATCACCACTCAACTGAATGGCCTTGTCATCAAGATTACCTTCAACTTTATCATCATGAAGGGTATTTTTACTAGCTTCATCAATGATGTGAGATTTAAATACTCTTTATCTATTCATGAATTCTATGATCTATTGATCATCGCTAAATACTTGAAAGTAGTTGACATTATCTGGTACTAAGGGACATGGGACTAATTCAATGGTAAGGCTTCATAACTTGGAACCTTGATTGGGCATAAGGTTGGAAATATCTGAATTAAGTTCATCAATAGCCTTTTTTTATTCCCTATGGATTGACATAATGTTGAAACCATCAAAACATTCAATTAAGTCCCACACTCTAAATTTATATTTCTTAAGATAGGACAACTTGCATTGATATTTACTCTTGATATAATTAATGACTAGTTATAAATCACCAAAAACTAATAGTTCCTTGACCTTATGTTTGATTTAAAATTTTAATCCAATAATAAGTGGTTCATACTTAGCCAAATTATTGGTGCATGAGAACTAAAGTTTGTAAGAGGAATTGCATTCTAGTAGCCTTGTTTTCTTCCCTAGGGATTGACACAATGTTCAAAGCATCAAAACATTTAATTAAGTCCCACACTCTAAATTTATATCTATTAAGATAATACAACTTGAATTAATATTTAATTTTAACCTGATTAACTACTAGTTCTAAATCACCAAAAACTAATAGTTTCTTGACCTTGTGTTTGATTGCAAATTATAATCCAAGAATAAATGGTTCATACTCGGCCAAATTATTGGTGCATGAGAGCTAAAGTTTGTAAGAGGCATTGTATTCTTTCCCAATGGGATTTTTTAATACCACCCCTACTCTAGAACTTAATTTGTATATAGCACCATCAAAATATAGCTTCCTTAATCTAAGCATAACATGAGAAGTTTTAGATTTACATACCATTATGATGTCAAGAGTGTAAACACCTAGATCTAAGTTAACCATGTTGACCCTCTCATATTCTTTAGTTTAGGTTCCTTTTCTATCCTGATATGATTTAAAACTCCTTTCCGAGGCAACCACATGTGTGAATAGTTAGTTGACATGTAACCATTCAGAGATTGGGTCCAGTCCCTACTTAGTGGCATTCTATATGTATCTAGAATATCCACCACTTAGATTCAAATGAATTTTTGTATACTTGGTTAAAAATTAATATTCACATAAACATTCAACAATTTACCAATCACTATGACTCTTGATTTATCTAATTGAGTCACAATTCTATCAAATTTAATGGGAGTCAAACCTAATTGTTCAAAAATACCTTTATGCATAATATTTTCATATGTACCACAACCTAAAAAATAATTATACAAATTATTACCAAATATCCTAATTATTAGTAGGAAAGGGGGAACATCTACCTTACTTTTGTAAATTGCAATGTTAGCATGTGTAGACTTTTATGGTTTCTTAGGTGTTTTAAATAGAGATTCCAACAATAAATTCCTTTGTTCTATAATCTGAGTCAACTCATGCAAGGTAATGTTAGATTTCATATTTTTCATGTCCTATACTATATTATATCTAATACTATTGGAATAATTAGATGTATCAACATTAGGTTTATAATTACTTCCCTTAAGAGGCTCTGGATTGTTATCTGATGTAGTATCAAGAAGAGTGTCAAAATTATTTGGTGGATTTGAGGTAGTCAAAGGTTGTCTCTATACCATATTCCTTAGATGATAGGTATTATTTAGATATTTATAAAAATATTAAATATCTTTAAGGATATCTTCAGGCTCATTCTCTTCTTGGAATGGGAACTCAAATGTCTCCACTATGAGAGTTGAATCAGTAGATTTAGATGACCTTGAAGAAACTAAGGTACTTTCACCATTGTCTTTATTATGTACAACTTAAAAAGTATACAAATCTTTTTGAAAATCTTAAAAACAATTGTAACATTATAGACAATCTAATTCACCATGTTTTGAAGTGCAATGCACTCTATAATAATTAAACAAAGCTACATCACTAAGATTTATATTAGGTACATTATTATTAGGGGATTATTCATTATTTTATATATTTTTTTAATATTTTGAAACCTATTTAAAGTCATATTTAACCTTTATAAAGAGAATTTCCTATTAGATATTTCTCTAGTATTACCAACTTGTTTTTGTAGTTGAACGAAATCAATGCTTATCTTATAAACAATCTTTAAGATAGAGTCATTGTCATTCTTGGGTGCCTCAAAATTATGGACTTGAGTATTTCTACTAGTTGTAGGTATCAAAGTTGTTTGGTCTTATGGATGAGATCCAATGATAAATTTATTTAATAATCCCAATTTTTGGCCAAGATGTGCATGTCTCAAAGCCAATTGGTTCAAAATTAGAAGATGATTTAATGTAGGCATATTTTTATTGGCATTAGGAATGACATTAAAAATAGGAAAATTTGGATTAATGTTGGGAATGTTGTATGTCATTTGGCCTTGTGGTTTTATTTGGTCATTATTGATCACAACTTCAACATAGTCTAGGGTTAGTGTATTAATGATTTGAGCAGATATTTTGAGAAACATAAAAGTCATGGGATCTAAGACATCCTTGTAGATATCTAAGGCTAAAGACTTTTTATGTTTGTAAGGATATATGGTTTTAATATAAATTTTCTATAATCTATCATTTAAAGATTTTATGGACTCATTTGATTCTCTTTTAACTATGGTAAACTATTGGTATAGGACACATGGACTAATAATTTTGCCAAACTAATCAATGAAGTAATTATTAAAATCATTCTAGCTAAATATGTAGTTTTTAGGTAGGTTAAGGAACCATTCATATGCAACATCTTTGAAATTAAATGGGAATAATCTATATGCCACATCTTCATGAAAAACATTCAAAAGTCTTAAAACAAATTTGAAGGATTTAATGTGTTTTTCAGCTGTTACAACACCATTAGGACTAAAAGTTGGTAAATAATTTTTAGGATTATGAGGGAGGTCATGTACCACACCTAAAACAATGATTGATTAACCACCTATCCAAGCGATACCTTGATAGGGATTGAACACAAGAACACCTTGAATTGGTGAAGCTAGTTGAGAATTTGAAAATATACTCTTACCTTTATCTCACCTATCTCTCTTATAAAATTTTAATGAAATTAGGGAAACCCTTGTCTCTGAACATGACCTAGTCTTTATCCTTGGTGATTCCATCTTGAGAGATTTGAACCCTATTATAAATACAACATGTAAGTCTTATCTTTATAAAGAATGATGATCAAACTTGTACATTAAGCAAATCTTGCATAAATATGTATAAATAATGGAAAAGGACATCAATATTTATCTAAATTAGCTCAAATATATGTCCAAACACATAAATATGAATGATATTTACATTTTCAAGTTTAGATAAACTCAAATTTGCAAATATCCAATCAATATTTGAACTAAATAGCTATTACTAACCTCAAACACGTTGGATTCATAGATCTTAAGTTATCTTTAACATAATTAAACATCAAACTTTGAAGAACATTTATCTTTGTAGAGATAAGCATAAAGACTAGTCTAAAACCATTAAGATCAATTATATTTACACAAATATGTAAATAATACATCAATATTTGAAAAAAATGCACCAAAATTAGCAAAGATGTTGCAAATTTCAAATATTTATCAGGCCCACCTTCTAGTGCCAAGTTTTCCCCTTGTTGATGCACCTAAATGTATTATCAGGTTTAAATAGTGTTTAGAAAACACTTCTCATTTTTGGATTCAAATAATCTATTGCATGAGTTACTGGTTGTGATAATCCTATTATCTTTGGTGAAATGGTGGTATAATAGGTTGATTATTTCACAAATTTTTATTAGTTGGTGGTTGGGAACCACTATGGCTTAATAGTTAATATTTGATTTTGAAGATGATCTATGATATTTAAAGTGAATTATGCTCAAAACTAAGTTTGAAGCAAAACTAAGATGAATATCCATAATGAAGCTAATATCAAGTGAATTGATAAAAAATGAGTAAAAGGAAAGGTATGGAAAAAAAGAGAGATGTTGTTTATCTTTGTTTCAAACATTATGAGAAAGTTCCAATTTCATCTGAACATGCATTTAACCAATGTTAAATATGAAGTATCATAAACTCAAATCCTACCACACATTATGAAGACATCTAAGGAAAGTGTGAAAATATGCAAATAAGAACAAGATTTTATTTAATAATTTTACCCATAAAAGTAAATAACATTAGCCCATATGTAAGAAGAGAAAATAAAGTGAAGTAAACCTAAGAACTTTCAACTAATACAACATTATCCCAAATTAGTAGCTCTACATTTAAATCTTCACATATATAATTAATAATAACCATTCAAATTTGAAGATAAGATCAAACAAATGAGAGAGAAACCATGACAACAATTAAAAGAAGCAAATGTGGAAAAACATTTCAAAATTCCTTGTATTAATTTTCTCAAAAGTTACAAATTGTTTTTGGCTCCAAAACTCCCCCTTCTCTTTTACAATTGGCCATGCCTCTTTATATAGACCATTCATGAGGTATGCCTATCAATAATGTAAAATTACATTTGTACATGTATCTAGGATACCTATCCTTTTTGTTACACTCAAGAATAAATGAAATTTTCTAATATACTGACCTATAAGTAATATATTTTACAAATGGTACATGCCTTTACAAAAAGAATATTCCATTTCAAAAAATATACAATGTTAGTTACAAAAGAATATTCCAAATCCAACTTTGGGACCCTAGTGTTGCTGCAACCTTTTGTCTTCCTTTCAAGATCTTAATTATATGATGTTTCTTGTTGATTAGTTAGAGGTAAAAAATGGGTCTCATGAACAAATCATTTCTTGATCTCCTAGGTTATTGAGGTCCTTTTTAGCTCTTTCTAAGGCCTACTTGGTGCTCTTAGCATCTCTTATCTTATCTTTAAATGACAATATTAGGTCCATGATCTTATTATTACCAACCCCTATCTTTTATTGTCCTTGGCTCCTTACTTACTACATGAATTGTGAAGTTATATCTTTGAACTCATCATCAATGATATGGCCCAAAGGACTAAGTGAGGTGGGATTTTTCATTAAGTTATCCAACATGCATAGAATTTTATCTTCTTACTAGTTGATATCCTTGGTAATATAGTCCATCTACTTGGACCAACTACTTAAGGATTCTATTTTATCCACCAATATAGCCATAGCCATATTTTGATGGGCTAGGCTGACTATCTTGAATTCAAGGACTTGATTCTTGGTCAAGTCTTTCACTTGATAGATTGAATTCTACTATTGGCCAACATGGCATGTAGCAATGTAATTTTTCTTAATTATTACCTCGTATTTAGTTCTAACTAACTTTAAATAATTGAACAAGTCAATCATGGTGTCCTCATATAGCTTGAATTTATCTTCTTAGATTAATAAAATGACAATCTCTTCTAAATTTTGTTCTATTATAAGATGCCCCTGATCATTGTAGTAGATCCTCCTTGTATACATGTTCTCCTCTTGTGATGGGTTGCTAGTTCTCAATGGTCCAAAACAAGCTTGACCAATCATTGTCCCCTATATATAGATATATGGCATCAAATTATGTGTCTTTGAAAACCCTCTCTTTTATATCTAAAGTTAGATAGAGCTCCACATATTCCCTTGAAACACCTTTTTGGGTTGTCATGGTTTGGGATTCTACATATTTCTTGATAGTGGTTTATAGTTCAATTCTAGATCAAATTATCCTTGTATAAGTGATAATTCAAATTCCTTGGTTTGATTATAACAAGAACAGGGTTGAATCAGGGTTTTTATATTTACCAAGGATTTCTTGAAGGTTTTTATAGTACTTTAATGGTGGTATCTATTTGAACTTATGAAATATTTGTGACATAGATCCTAATTAGATTATTTACTTATACCCTTGTATTTCTTGAGTCTGTTAAATCTTCAACTTGGCATATTATACTTACATGGATCTAATGTGGCATCATTGTAGCATCCTTGTGGCATTGTCATAGAATTTTTCTTGTTAATATTTAAAAAGTGTCCATTGACTTTTGAAAATTCTACCTTCATCTCACACCATTGGATCATCCTTACATAGACTAACATGGGCTATTGATAAGAATGTGTATGCTCATTTACGTACCATTGATATTTGAAAAATGCTTAAGATTTAATTTGTGGGTCATTTCTATGCCACATGTCATCTCTACATTTATCCTCAAGACTATTGACTTTTCAACATTTTATATACACCATCCAATCATCTTCACCTAAGAAAATGTGCTCTATTGGATCTTGATATGAGGGGGGAATGACATTGGCTAGTCCATTTTATTTATTTAATATTGTGACACTTGTCACCCTCTCACTTGTCTTGGGGCTCCATTGAAGTCTTGACTCAATATGAACCATTAGATCAATCTGGCCCAAGAAAACATGTACCATTGATCTTTGGAAGATGTTCAAACTTTA
The DNA here is from genome assembly GCA_037957365.1 of Torreya grandis. Taxonomy (NCBI): domain Eukaryota; kingdom Viridiplantae; phylum Streptophyta; class Pinopsida; order Cupressales; family Taxaceae; genus Torreya; species Torreya grandis. The sequence goes on along the minus strand of JARHVA010005528.1, from coordinate 855,114 downwards.
ACTTAACTCTAAGGCTTTGAATTTTTTACTTTAATCTTACACTGCTGGATCTTGATCTTGAACTGTTGATCTTATAGATGAAAATGATATTTAAGTTAGGCTTAGTAACATAAAGAACTTAGCATAAAGTTTTTGGAGTTTGGTTTAATTTTTTGTTAATAAACATAGGTAATACCTTAGGATAAAATATTTAAGTTAGGTTTTGATACATAATAAAGGGGGACTCACAAATAATAAAAGACATAACATATAGACTTTAGCCTAAGGTTTGTTATATTAATAAATACAATAAACTTTATGGTAAAGATTTTAGGCTAAGTCTATAGTAAAAGGGACCCTTCATTTAGTTAGACCATGATAATGATAAAATTGACCAAGGGGTTATAGGAAATAAAGGGACCAAGTATAAATTTTTAGACTAAGGCTTGGTTGTGTTGATAAACATGATTAAGTCTTAATGTAAAAATTAAACTAGGTTTTTGACTTAATCATTCTCATATAAATTGCTCCTGTGAAAATTGGAATTTGATTCAAGAGGATCTAAGATAGGGAAATTTGAATAAGGGTTTATAAATTCTTAATCATTAATTTAATTTGATCTTTGATAGACCAAAGTCTTGTAAAAGGCCAAATTGATATAAAATTCATGAAACCCAGGCATTGCCCATTCCAAATGGACTCCATTAATGCGTAACCTAAAACTTTAAGATCCAATGTTAGAAACTTTAGGAAAGATTAAATTAGAATTATGGAAAAATATCCCAACCAAATTAGGTGTGAATTATCTTCAAATAAAGACTTTGTGAAATCATGCTAGTGAAACTTTGATCATGTGATTTTTAATTTTATGGTAAAAATTTGCATAATTTAAAACAAGGGTCCCCATTTTTCAGAAATGGGGGTATGTTGACCTCAACAATAACATCATTTAAAATTGTTTTGATGAAGGAATATACCATTCGGCACCTTAGTTATGGACATTTGAGTTTTTGTGGGATGAACCTTCTTTATAAGACTAAAATAGTGAAAGGGATGTCCCTAATAGAATGACCAAGAAAAGTGTGTGAAGGTTACATATTAGGGAATCAACATAGGAGTTATTTTATCATGGGAAAGTCATCAATATATGGATATCCTATTCAGTTTATACATTCATATTTGTGTGGTCACATGAAGTCTCCATCCTTATATAATAATGCGTATTTATTGACATTCATAGATAAATTCAATAGAAAGACATGGGTGAATTTTTAAAAAATCAAATCAAAGGAATTTGAACCATTTAATACATTTAAGGCCATATTTGAGAATCAAAGTGGCACATAAATATTTTGAAAACTGATAGAGGGGGAGATATATGTCAAATAATTTTATGGATTTTTTTAAGGACAGTGTCATCAAGAATTAATTTACAATGAGGTATACATCATAGAAAAATAGTATAAATGAGATGAATAAGTAAAACATTAAAGAGATAACGAGGAGCATACTATAGGCTAAAGGATTGTCCAATGATTTTTGGGTTGAGATTCTATAAATAATAGTATTTTTACTCAATATATATCATATAAAGAGTGTTAGGATATGATCCTTGAAGAAGCATGGAGTATATGGAAACTAATTATTGAACATCTTAGAGTGTTTGTATGTGTGGCATATACAAAAGTGCCCAAGAAAAAAAGACCAAAGTGGGATGAAAAAGGAGATTAATGTATTTTCACTAGATATAGTGAGAAAGAAAAAGCTTATATACTACACATTCCAGTCACCAAGGAATGAATAATTAGCTAGGATGTTTAGTTCAATGAGGACTCATAGGAAGATAAAAAAGAGTAGAAACAAGTGAAAACAAGGGCTAGTGGACCATTTATTGAAACTAAACCAACAAGTGTTAAAAATACTTATATACTATGTTGGATCCCTATTTCACAAATGGATGATTCATCTAGTGGAAGTAACCAAACAAGAGGTTAAGTAATAACCCATGAGACAACATGATCATCCTAAAAATCAATTCAACACTTAGATATAAAAAATAACATGCAAAACATATATAAATAGTTAAGGTATGATGAAAATGAGGATGAAACTATTTATTTGATCTATTTTTAACCATTGATCCTATTAAGTTTGAGGATGAAATTAAGGACAAAAAGTGGTTTGAATCCATGAATATTGGAGTTGGTATACCTTCCAAAAATAAAAAAGGGCATAAGAGTCAAGTGGGTTTATAAAACTAAAACTAATCTAGAAGGTAAGATTGAAAGATATAAGGTAGGGCTAATTGTCAAAGGATACAAAAAACATCATAGATGTGATTAAAATGATAAATTTTCTCTTGTATCAAGGCTATAAATGGTGAGAAAAAACATTTCTATAGTTTCTCAACATAATTATAAGGTACATAAAATAGAGGTCAAGCTAGCCTTCATGCATGGAGTGTTATAAAAAGAGTTTTATGTGCTATAACCACCTAGTTATGACATACATGGCCAAGAAAACAAGATATATATACTATAGAAATTATTGTATGGGCTCAAAAAAGTACCAAAGGAATGGTATAACAAAATAGATTATTACTAATTGAGCAATGGATTTATAAAAAGTAGTAATGAGGCCCCTCTTTATGTAAATGTTAGGAAAAAAAGGTATTTTAATTATTATTTTGTATGTGGATAACTTAATATTTACTAAAAATGCAAATCAATCCATAGGAGAGTTTAAATCAGCCATAAATAAAGATTTTAAAATGATTGATTTAGGTTTATTGAAGTATTTTCTTGGAATAAAAGCTAATAAAATTAATTAAGGTATATTTATATTCCAATCCAATTAATCAAAATAGATTTGGAGAGGTTTAATATGTTGGACATAAACTAGTATCAATAGTAGTTGAAACATGTTTGAAATTGTATAAAGATGATTACAACAATATAGATCCTACACAATATAGGATCTTATATGGAAGCCTGATGTATTTGACTATAAATAGAATGAATATGATGTATGCATTGATTTTTTTCTCTATATTCATGGAGACACCAAAAGAGATTAATTTTAGTTGATATGTTAAATGGATAATGATTTGGATGGTGGTATTTATGAGAAAAAGTGTAAATATAGGTATGTGTTTCATCTTGGGTTATGAGCCTATTCTTGGGATTTAAATAAATAACCCATAACTTCACTTTCCATAACTAAGGTAGAGTATATAATAACAAATTCAATAGCATGTCAATCCATATGGATCAAAACAATCATATCATAGTTGTATGAGGAGAGTAAAAGAGATTAAAATATATTTTGCAATAACATATCTTCCATTATATTGTCAAATAATCACATTTTCATATTATAATCAAACATATAGAAAACAAGTATAATTTTATTAGAGAACTAGTTGAAAAATGTGTGATAAATCTTGAAATTTGTAAATCAAATCAAAATACCACTAATATATTCACTAATCCCTTATCCCATGTTATTAATTGTAAATATAGTTACTTTATATGTTTTTTTGTCTTATTCCTTAGCTCTGGAATTTGTCAATAGTTTGCCAATTCGGTGTTTGAGTTTTACCTTTTTCACACCTATTGTATTGCTGATTGTCCCATTTTTTCAACATATTTAAATATACACATGAATTTTTATCTCAAATATTTTATTTTATGATTCCAATGGATAAAATTTATGACTAAAATTTGAAGAACCACCAACTTGTGTTGATAAATTATAATGGAGCATACTGCTTCTTGGTCTTTTATTCACAACTTGATGCTATTTTGGTAAAGATTGAATTGCAATTTTTCATTTAGTTATAAGTCTACCCAAGTGTCTTAGTAATATAAGTTCCATGAACATAATGTGCAAAAATTTTTTAATTAAACTTTATTCCTCTTAAAAAAATTATAATACATCATCTTGTAAAAAATAATGCTCTGTAATGATTGCCAATCACCTCTTATTTTTTACATTTAATATTTTGCATCCTATAAATTTAGGATAGAATTAAATTTGAGCTTGAATTATATCTAGTTCACATCATTTTTGAATATTTTTAGTTTTTAAATAATTTAATATAACAATTATCATTCAAGGAACTTATTGTCTTCAATAATTTATCTTATAATATTGACCAAATTCTCGCTAATTATAAATTTTAATTCAAGGTTGAATTCATCTTTTGGTACATAAAATATAGTCCATAATATCACTAGTGTTATGATATGATCACAATGAAAATGAAATAATGGACAAATTTTATGCAATACTATCTATGGAAATAATTTATTTTTAACTTCCACTTCAATTTTATCTAAATGTGGTACTTGTTGATCTGCACCATGGGGCAAGGACCAAGTGTGGGGAGATCCAAGTTTTGGTTCTATAGAGTGAATTCACACAAATTATTTAGATGAAAAAATAAAACACACATTAAAAGGAGATAAATTATTACTTGTAGTAAATTTAACTTATATTCATAAATGAAAGAATAGGGAATACAAAATATAATGTCTACAGTGTGTGTATACAAAGTAGATGTATAAAGCAAACTATCTTTTTTATGACTATGAAAATGGAATTCATTTGTTTGTTTTTTAATATTTATGTATTTTACATATATAAAATGAATAATATAAGAGTAGTGATAAATGTTTTGTAATTACCAATGATGATGTCAATGACACATTAGTCTTGTCAGATGTGGTAGTTAATGTCTAGATATCTCAAATAATTCTAATCCTAAGAGCCTCTTTTTGAAATAATAAATATTTGGGTGACTTGAACTAACCAAATTTTTGGGTATTTCCAACACATGGTTGTGGTATAATGGGTCCCAAGGGAGAAAACAATTTTATGGACAAGTACTGATGAGGTGAGAAGACTATTAGAAGTGTGGTGCATAGTGAGGTGTCTAGGATGCAATCTGAGGATATAAATGCAAAAAATTATACACATAGGCACAAGACTTATGCATAGGGTTGTCATAAAAATTATCACAAATGAGTTCACATCATTTCATGAGAGGTGTGATTTATATGTAGTAGAAAAATGAGGAGCATGTTTGGCTAGGCAATGGCTGCATATAGATCATTCACTTCTTGAATAGAAATAATATCTATTACATCATTTTATAGGTGAGGTAACAACACTTAAATTTATTTAGAAGTATACCACTTATCTTTATCATCATATTTTACAACCTTGACCATTAAAAAAATTTGATGTGTGCCATGGTGGGTACATGTGTCTATCATTTTGATGATCTAATCCTCTAAAAGCTATGAGTGTTTGGCATCCAAGTTAGAAGGATGTTTCATCATTAATATCTCAATAATTTTTAGAGTTTAAGGCTTGATAATTTCCATATTAAATACTAGGTTCATGCCAAAGTACTGAGGTAGATCAAGAATGAAGGTGTTATCACTAGTTGAATGTAGTATGGTGTAAGGACCATAGTGCATAGGCTTGGTATTCTGGTGTGGACCTTTGGAGTGATCCTTATATAGATGTATTAAAAATTTATTTCAAAATCAAAATTAATGAGGTGTGTTATGTGTGTCATGGTGATCCTTATACTTTTCTTGTGTGCGAGAGAGAATATGTTGAACCTATTGACAAATAGATTAGATGGGTTATAGAAATTTCTTAGCTTTATTTATTTCCCATTACTATGTGTGTAACTGAGTTATAATTTTTTCATGGTAGTATATGTTTATAGGTGTGAAAAATTTAAACCCAAGACATGTATGGAATAGACTATGACTGATATAGCTATGGAGGTAATTGTTGTAGGCGTGTTGAATATAGAAGAGCTTATCATCTTAAGTGTGAACATGTGCATGGTTGTACATTAATGGAAGATTAATAAGTGTGAAATTAACCACTTTTATTTACCCATTCGTATGTGGATGAAATTTCATTAACTGATCCAATTTCATTCCCATCAAGTCCAACAATGCTTGCAAAAAATGACTCATAAATCATGGATATAAATAAGAGATGATGGATGTTAGAAGCCCAAAATGAACCTAAACATGGTTGAATAAATCTTGGGTAGTGATAGGTGCACCAATGTTTTTATTTAATGTGACCATGATAGCCATATTAAAAACCCTATCCACTAAAATAAACACTGCATCATGTTTTTATCTCATCATAGGTAACCCAGTCATGAAATCCATGTTGATATATTCCCATGGTTTTGATAAAACTAGTAGGGGTGTGTAAAGTCCTAAAATATTTTTTTTGTGACTGGTGATGCAATAAATAATACAAGACTTGATTTTTAATTACATTTTTATACATATGTGTGGCTAGAAGAAGTAAGAATTCAATGTGACTAGATTTTTTGTCACACTGAAGTGTCCTAAGATCTTGGTGTAATGCACCTCCTGGATGAGTCATTAGTGAGGTGTACAATTAAGAACACAAATATGTCTAAGATTTTAAATAATATGATTATAAAATTATAACTCTTGAACTTATTTACCTTATGATATGTTGGTGTAATTTACTATGAATTATTAGTTAGCTGAGTAGAGATATACTTGGTCTATGAAGATATGGATGCACTTATCCAACACCATAATGAATGTGTGAACAAATTGTCAACTAAGGTACTATTCTACCTTGTATTACCCTTTCTTGTGATTTTTTATTATATGTAACTACTGTAGGTAAGTCATCCATTTCATGTGATATGCATTCTTTATCTTATTTTATGTCTACAATAACTAAAGTGGCTTGTGGTTTGAATGAATGACTATATCCTTCCCTATAATGTAGTTTCATCATCACTTAATTAATTTTAAATTATCTTATAATTATTTCTCATAAGTGGAGTATATGTGTACCATGTCATTTAATGTATCTAAGTGGTATATGATTCGAAGTCCATGCTACATGAGCACTACACTGAGTGAATAGTCATATACATCAGTGTGAATTTTGAAGTAAATCATAATGTTAGGAATTGTAATAATAATGATTATATAGAGGCTTTGATTAAGTGACTCAAAATCATGTTATTGTGCATGATTCTAATTAAAGTTGGCTTTGGCACAAGTTATCTAGTTGATATCCCAATAAATATGTGAAAAACTAAGGATGAACATGTGATAGAAGTTATCAAGTCCAAAAAACTCCTCAATTCTATTAGATTTCATGGAATAGGCCAATCTTGGATTACTTTGATCTTATCTTTATCTACACAGATGCTTATGTGATTAATGATGTAGATTAGGTACTAGATATGTGTATCATGAAATATACACTTTGATAAGTCAGATTGAAATTGACACAAGGTGTATAAGGTGCATGATATATGCTCAAGGTGTTTCTCCTAAGTCATGTTGAATATTAGGATGTCATCTAAATAGATGATGATGAATAATCTGAAGAATTACCTAAGTAGATGATTTATAAAGTGAATGAATTTGGCTAGAATATATATTAGGATTAAAGGCATGACCAAACATTCATACAATCCTTTCTATGTCTTCAATATTATCTTCTAAATGTCTTTAGGATAGACTGGGACTTGATGGTAACCTAACTTCAAGTCAATATTGGTGAAGTATTGAGTGCCTCAAAACTAGTCCATAATGTCATCGGTTCAAGGAGATTTTAGTAAAAATTACTAAGAGGGGTGGTTGGTGAATCAGTGTTTAAAATATTTATTTCAATTATACTCAATCATTCATGAACTATGAAAGAAACATGGTGATCTAGCAAAGCATAAATAACCATTCAGACAAGATAATACATATACAAATGGGAAACCCTAAAGGAAAAGAAAAAAAACTATGATCTCTAAAAATGGACTTTAGTCCTACAAAATAAAAGATAAAATTTAGTTGAGTACCAACCCCAATAAATTCAAACACCCACTTGACTAGGCTTTAACAAACACCTAATTGCAAGGAAGAACCAACTCCCTAAGTGACTCAGCACCAACTTAGACACCTTAGAATTTGGATCATTTTCACACCTCTAATCTTATATTATGGTATAAAGTTCATTTAAATACATCATTTTTCTCAACCATGCAATATTTATTTGCATGTTTTCCATAATTTAAATTAGGCCTAAATTGCCTTATATATATACTAGTCTCAAGGTCACACACCACTTGGTTAGAAACACACCTTAAAAATCTTAGTTAAGACACACAATAGGTCCTAAGACATATTATGAACATAATTAAATTAAAATTTTAACCCATTTTGGTTTTCCACAACTCAATTAAGCCTTACTCCTCCTTTAGGTCACATGGAGACCTAATTGCATTAGGTATGTCCTCTTAACACCAAAACTTGATCTTCTTGGGACCATATGGATATATTAAATAATAAAAAACCATTAAAACACTTATAAAATTAAATATTATTACCTCTTCCATGATTTATTATACATGTAGCCTTCTTTCATACCATGAAATCTCCTTTAGGATAAACTCCCCTATAGGCTTATGGACCTCAAAAAAGTCTATCTTACAACAATAAATCTTAAACACCCTTAAAGTAATCAACTATGAAAAATGAAACATGTAAATATATTATATATGACCTAAATTTCATCACAAAAATTCTTATAACACCTCCACTTAGGAGATAAAGGCTCAAGAACATCACTGTAACTCACTCAAAACTACCGATCTACCTCAAAAACTAGTCATGATGAATTAGACCTCCAGTGTATATGTAGACACATATCATGACTTATGATGGATAAAAATGGTCCTATGAGATCTTAAAACCATCTTATCATAGAAAATTCATATTTAATAATGGAAATTATTGGTCTTGAAGACCAATTTCTTGAACCTATGTTTCACAATCATATTTGAACTAGACAAGCCATTTTGTGAGCAAAATTTTCACCACATACACTGAACTCCAAAACTTATCCAAAGAATTATCATGACTTAAAATTCATACATAAATTATTTATGTACTTTTTTTCATCAATATATCATGCATAGACCTTGAAATATGTATTTCCATCTATGTTTGGGTTTTACATTATTCACACCATTAGGTCTATCTACGACTAGCTTACTTGGATGACCAAAATAGAAAACTTGAAAGAAATAAATTATCAAAAAAACATAATGGACCTAAAAATTATTCTCTATATTATTCTACCATCAATTTTATTTTATTGACCAATTCAACTTTTGTAATTATAATCATTTCTTGACAAATAAGCCTATATTTGTGCATTTTATCTCTCATATGATCAATCACCACCACCTAGAGGTACTTGGGAGAGTTGACTACATGATATAATATAATATCTATGAATTTGAATCCATATTGATCTATTTTGAACAAAATATTTCATATTGAGTCCTTATTAGTGTTTTATGGAGGTTTAACACAAGTTTTGGTGTTAATGATTATTCATAAAGGACTACCACTTAAATCTAAAACTAATGCATAGAGATATTATCTAGGAACCTTACCCATTTTTAATTAACATATAAAAATCCAATTTATAGATTACACATGTCAACGAATGTATGAAATCTCCTCTCAAGTTTGGGACCTCATTTTATGAGCTCGAGAAGGCCTAAAATAGTGATTCATGTACTTTTATTCCAAATCTTGACCTCAAACTTTGTAATCATACCTAAAAAAACTTATCTCACCTTTTTAAATTATAAAATGTACATACTTTCCTTGAAATCTGATATTCATACCTCATTAGGCCAGGTAGGGTCTAAGAGTGATATGGGTAAAAACATAGACTAAAGGTTCTACCTCTATAGGGTCACCTTGAAACTATCATGAATGTTACTATACATTATTCAAATGATCGAACAATTCCATATATCCTTCACATGCATGTTTTCATTCACCATAAACATTTCTCTTCATGTCATGGCTAGGCTTCCTATGTACTTGACATTAATGACCTATACCTTCTATACAAACATAAGACATTATTTTCATTAAAATTGTCTCTTTCTATTTATCACATGACAAAATTATTATATGCACCTTGTCACATCACATAGTGTCAAATATCCTTAATCACCTTGGACACCAACCTTCACAAGATGCACCTTTGACATCAATGACAATACTCAATAGGAAGTGGATTTTGATTCTTCACTGTTATCTTTTTTAGTGCATGATATTATATACAAATTCACCAAAACCCATCCTTATTAGGTTTAGGGACTATATAACTCCCTCAAGGTAAATGAATAGGCATGATCTTTCCCTGATCAAGGAGATCTTGTATCTGGTGCCAAATTTCATCATTCTCCCAAATTGATTTGTAATATAAGGTCTTTTCAGAAGAGGTGATATAGGGACCAAATCAATGGGGTGTTTTACTAAATAGTGTGTAATAAGGATTTTAGGCTATGTAAAGATTTCACTTTGTTACTTTCGTAAATTATGAAGTTGTTGTTGGTGTGACATTATGTGATTATTATTCACTACCAGGGTTTTCTTCATTTAATACATAGGTGTGTTAGGGTAAAGCATGAGTAAAACAAAATTATGTGCATACAATAAAATTTTACGACATTTCTTGGTATATACCAAGGTGGATTTGGTCATGATAACTAAATCAAAGAGGTGGTAGAACTAATATTGTGCATATATAGTCCAATGTCATGGCTTGGATTGATATATAGCTTCATAGTCATATAAGTATGGTCTTCCCATCAAGATGTCATAGAAATAAAAAGGTTAAATGTCACAAGTGACATTATCCTTTATTGGCTTGAATGTGTATTGAAAATTTCTCTATCACCTAACATATATATCTTTATCCTACTACAAAAATCTCAAATAATATGGATTAGGGTGCAAAATAGTGGTAAGAACAATTTATTGAGCCATTTATTTCAATTTTTTTTTTTTTAACTACCACTATTAATGATGATGTGGAGAGGTTGACCATTCACCCTAAACTTGGCATAGAAGAGACCTTTTTTCTCTATAGATATGTTGAGCATAATGGCATTGTTACTTTTACAAGAGGCATCTAAATTAGCATTATTCATTAATGTGATTCTTTATGTATAATATATGATAAAGTACCATTGCACGTAACATTTAGAGTCATCATGGGTGGATGAGTGGTGGTGATGGCACCACTTATCAAAAGACTTCTCACTTTTGTTTGAATTAGAAGGCACAAGAGCCTTTTATTGTTACAAATTCTTCTGAGGCTACTCATTTTTATGAGAAAGCTAATGCTTTTGTTTAAGGGGATATGACATGGAGTTGTGTTAGAGTTGAGACTTGTACACCTCATTAGATGAAGAGGTGGTATGCTACTTCATATTTTACTTAGAATAAATCTTGGTAGTGTTGTGATATGATTATATAAGAGTGTGAAAAGTAAATACATCTAATTTCACATGGACATAAGGTGAGGTTCTATTGATGTCATTTATAAACCTATGTTGGTCACTCAAGATATCTTGTAGGCATGTAGACTAGTCATGGAATATCTGGTATAGTCTTTCTTAGACTAATCCTTTCATTAGTGAATTTGTTGAAACTTGATGCATTAACATTCAAAGTTTTAGAGATGGTATTATTCTTCCTTTAATATGTCAACAAAAAATTTACATGATTAAATTGGAATGCACTCTTGTTCACACTATGCATTTAAGGTCTCTGACTAGTTAACAACCAATAAGGACATCTTCAATACTATTAAGGTGATATTCTTAGCATCAATAAAATATTTGGCTCATAAGTATGCCTTGATTTATTGAATCTAGGCATCCAATTCTTTGGCATCGATATCTCCTTTGAATAGAGGATGTCAATATTGACTTGTAATTTGGATGGGGTTTGTTGCTAAAACCATTATGGAACATGCTAATGAGATGAAGAGGAAGTCATTGGTATGATTTGCATAAAAAACTCATGAAACTAACCAAAAATATTGGTGTGTTATGCTTCTAGTGCATTAGTTATGAGCCTTAAAATTTTTGGTGCTACCTTAGGTTGATTCTAGGTGTCAACAATCTTACTTTTACTATGACATTATGATGGAGTTTATAAAATATAACTGAATGATAAAACTTCTCTCTCATTTTAATCATGTGGTTATAGGCATATAAATGATAAGAGATCAAATATCTTGATGTCAATCTATTAATTGAGATTAACTACTATAATACCAACTGATCCATACCATGAGGCCCAAGACTGAGTGTGTGAAGGATGAGTGAGTTTTAATTGAGAAGAGTGAATGCATAGAGAGTATTCATATATAATAATCAAACACACATTCAATGGATCAAAATTATTACTTTTAGTAAATGCAACTTCTATTCATAAATGAAATAATATGGAATGTAGATTATAATGTATACAATACACATATACATAGTAGATTTGCAGAGGAAGTTATTTGTGTTACTAATATGTAAATGACATTGATCTATTTATTATTTACCAAATGCATATATTACATGGATAATATAAATAATACAAGATCAATGATAACTACTATGAATTTATCGATGATGATGTCCGTGGCACATCAATCCTATCATATGTGGTTGCTGGTAATGAAAAAAATAGTTAATGTCTACACTATCTCCAACTAACTCTAATCCTAAGATTATCTTTTGATGGAAATAGTTAGTTAGGAAATTAAAATTATCTACATGGTTAGATATTTTTGACACATGTTTGTGTTTTAGTGGGTCCCAAGGGCACAATTAAGTCTATAAATAAGTGTTGGTGGGGTAAGAAAGAATATGAGTTGTGTGGTGCATAGTGAGGTGTGTAGGATATGATATAAGGATATCACTACACAAAATTATGTGATCATGTGAAGGACTTGTGTATAAGTTTATCAAAAAAAACATTATACATGAGTGTGTTTGATTGTGTGAGAGGTGAGATATCTTTACAGTAGAATAAATTAGGAGTGCACTCTATTTCACAATGACTATGCATAGATCACTTATAATGGAATATTATTACTTTTCAAAATTTTAAATATATTTACCTCTTTTAAACTCAATAAATTCAAAAAGGTACAAATAACCACCACCTTTTTGCATCTACTAGCTTCATGAACTCATGGGAATCCTATTTTTTAGTTATAATATCATACAATACTTATTTAAAGACCTTCATAGTAATCAAGAAATATTAATTTTTATCAAACAATTTTAATATTTGAATCTTTAAGAACATTTTGAAAATGTTAAGCTACAAGATATGTGATAAATTTCATTATTTCCTTGAGTTATTTAACCTACTTTTTAATAGGAAATTAATTAATCCTTGATACATGAGGTGAACATGTGGAATATCTAATTAAAATTACTAAATTTGACTTTATAAACAGACAATATTATTTGTTGATCAATTCCCATTGAAAAATTAAAACTTATTATGACTACTACAATCTTACATGCAATGTTGCATGGACCATTTCATTCTTTTCATAATTTTTTTTACCAATCAATGTTTCCATTATCTCTATGCATGTCTATATGCATGGGATACTTTAAATTTTATAATTAAAATCATTCAACCATCTCCTTATATATTCAATCAATTTTCAAGGCTTCATCTCTAAGTATATTGAGACAAATGAAATTATTTTTTGTATATGTTAGAATAAATATTAATTATGACAAGAAAATTATTTATTGGTTAAAAAATAAACAATGTTTCTAAAATTCAGTTGACTACATTATTTGGATTTCCTTTTATTTTTTTGATTCCTAGGCTTATGTTGTCAACTAGAATAATAAAAATAATTTCCAATTCTATAATTCAATCCTATGATCTAAAAATAAGTTTAAATTAACTTATCTACTCAAAATGTGTCTCTTTATTCTTTGTGACAACATATTACTAAAATTTATCAAAATTAGTTTCTTTGCAATTACAACAAAATAAAAAAATATGTGTAAAATATGGGGTTTTAGCATAATTCTTAGACCAATGAAGCAAGATGTAATTATCATAAGGATAAATAAGGATCTAGGAATCCTTCTAAAAAATTGAACCATTCATCATCAATATTATATATTTTATGAACTCTATCATCGTATTATGTACCTGTTGAACATATTTTAGGTTTTTTATAAGCTTATGTTAGAATAAATTTTTCATAGTAAGTTTTTTATGTAGTAGGTTGATAATTTATAAAAAAACCCACATATTTTCTAGGCTATTATTGTTAGTTTTTTAAAATAAGTTAGTAAAATAACCTATGATGAAACTATTCCATAATTTACAAGATTACAAATTATATTTTGGATATATGTTCATCTTATTTTTTAAGACTATTGTGAGCATATATATGCTTATAAATTTGGATTTATAACATGAATTTTTTAATATCAATAAATATTAATAGAATAAAAATTGGATGATTTTATTCATAGATTATAACCTTGTAGACTTCAATTGAAGCATTGGGTGAACCAGTGAAAGATGACTCTTTGGTTCCTATTGTCCTAAGAGTTCTACCCCTGCATATAATTTTTTTTAACACATTAAATGTCATGGGTAATAAACCATATTTTTTCTCATTTTTTAACCTATTTGAATAAGATTAATCCATGAAAAATGTATAATAACCTAATGAAGAGCATGTAATTGCCTCCTCTTAGAAAAGGAAGAAGCCCATGAGGACTTTTAAATAGAACCCTTAGCAAAATAATAAAAAACACCAACATGGGAATACATCCCATTAATATAAGGTTTGTATTATGTTTGGAAATATAAGACATGACCTCAAACATTTATATTATAATGGATTAACATAGGGCTCATTCAATAATAATCCCACTTCACATAATCCACCTCAGTCATTGAAGCCTAAACCCCTTTCCAAAAAGCATTGGAAAAAGAAGCAACAACATGGGAATGTTGTTGAGGATTATCATTCTTCACAAGATGATCATGTCTTTACTACACAAACACATTAGGAACCTTGTTTTTAATAATTTATATAATATGTTGATTATAGTGCCACAAGGCACATGACAAGATAAAAATAATGGTTTCACACTTTACACCAATCAAGATCTCAAGGTAATGTTTCTCTTGGTGCTAACTCATCATACACTATTCAAGGTAAAGGTGATGTTTCTTTACATCT